>JAGKPW010002135.1:0-2500 GCA_019926035.1 Melaleuca alternifolia
CCATGAGTAAGACTCCTACCATAACATAATCGATAGATCCAAGATGGACTCCTACAAGTAAAGGGAGTTCGAATAGATATTGGTTGTGTTCAAAGGTTATGAATCGATTGACAAGTCCAATTCCAATATCTTGATTTCGAATGGCAATGCATCGTGGGCCCATATAGATATCGTCTGCTAATACACGACAAATTAATGTTTGAATGAAAATTCTTTCCAGCATCATCCCATTTCGAGGACTCACAGAAACCCCTCGGATGGTTCCACAATCTGTTCTGCGTACAATAATGTGTTGTACTACTTCAACAAGTCTGCGCGTAAGATATCCAGCATCCGATGTTCGTACAGCAGTATCCACAACTCCTTTGCGGGCTCCATAACAAGAAATGATATATTTTGTTAAAGATAGTCCTTCGCGTAAATTGCTTTGAATGGGTAAATCAATCATTTGTCCTTGAGGATCTGACATTAATCCTCTCATACCTACTAATTGGTGTACTTGAGATGCATTTCCTCTAGCTCCCGGAAAAGACATTATATGGACTGGATTAAAGGGGTCTGTCATCCTAAAATTAGGATTCATTTCTTGTCGCAAATATTCACTTGTAGCATACCATACCTTAATGGATTGGCGTAATTTTTCTACTGCATGTACATTCCCATAATGATGCTGTTTTTCCAAAATCAAACTTTGTTGTTCAGCATCTTGTACTAACCATCCCTTGTAAGGTATTGTTAAAAGATCATCAATCCCTAATGAAATGGATGTAGCAGTGGCTTGCTGGAAACCCAGAGTCTTTACTTGATCCAGAATGTGTGATGTATATGCCATTCCAAAGTGATCTATTAATCTGCTAATAAGTTTTTTAATGGTAGTTCCATCTATTACTTTATTGTGAAAGACTAGATTGACTCGTTCTGCCATAAGTACCTCCATATTCTGCTGATTGAGATTCGACAATGAGTTTGAGTCAATGATTGGAAAACTTCCTTTTCTCGATCTTAATTCACATAGAAATTCGGGAACTAGGGTCCTAGTTGAACCGGAGAGACCCAAATTTGCACTGGTGCAATAGAATTACTTAATTTAGATACCATATGATTAGGTACCAAATGAGTAGGCTCGACAAAACGCTTGTATAGCTTCTTCGATTTCTCGAAAAAGAGAAATATGACTGACAGTTGTTCGAATGTATATACAAATAATTTCTTTTTTTACACTTCTTACTATTAGATAGTGCCCATAAATTTCATGATAAGTACCCAAAGATTCATAGTGAATCTCGATAGGAACTTCTCTTGAAGCAATAACGCGTTGATCTAGTCGCCATCGAAGCCACAAAGGACTATCTAAATTGATTCTTTTCTGTCGATAAGCTCTAATTGCATCATAGGAATTACAAAAAAAGGGTTCTTTTTTTTCTATACTTATAGTTATTATCATAAGTTCTTTCATTTTGATAGTTTATGCGATTCCATGGATTATACCTATTTGTACAAATACCTCGGCGATTCCCGCTCGTTAATACATATAGACCAATAAGCATATCTTGGCTTGGTAAGGAAATGGGATCCCCAATAGCTGGAGACAAGAGATTCATATGAGAAAACATAAGTAAACAAGCCTCTGCTTGAGCCTCCAAAGATAAAGGTACATGAACAGCCATTTGATCCCCATCAAAGTCTGCATTGAATCCCTTACGAACTAATGGATGTAAACAAATAGCACGTCCTTCCACTAAAATGGGTTGAAATGCCTATATGCCTAATCTATGCAGAGTAGGCGCTCTATTCAGCAATACGGGATGCCCCTGCATAACTTCTTGTAGTATTTCCCATACAATGGGCTCCTTTTCCCGAAGTTTACTCTTAGCAACTCCGATGTTCGAAACAAGATGTTGTCAAATTAGTCCATGAATTACAAATGTCTAGAAAAGCTCTATTACTATTTCCTGAGGCAATCCACATCGATGTAATGGAAGTGAGGGTCCTATGACAATGACAGAACGACCCGAATAATAGACCCGTTTGCCAAGCAGAGTCTCACGAAATCTTCCCTCTTTACCTTCAATTACATCTGAAAATGACTTGTAAACCTTATTATGACCATCCCTCATTGGTTGTCTGCGAATTCCATTATCAAGAAGTGTATCCACGGCTTCTTGTACCAATTTCTCTTGACACATTACTAATTCCCCTGGTGTAGATCTACTTGTTGTTAATAGATCGGTAAGATTATTGTTCCGATAAATAACTCTTCTATAGAGTTCATTAATATCAGAGCTCATTAGCTTACCTCCATCTATCTAAATGATGGGTCGTAGTTCGGGAGGAAGAACTAGTAGTAGACATAAAACCATCCATTCTGGTTCTATATTTGTTCGAAGAAAATGCTTAGCCAATTCCATGCGTCTAACCAAAAAATCCTTTCTTCTTCCAATTTTGCGATCTTCCCATTCATTGCCCGTGGGTCTTTCTTCTCCTAATTCCTTCCATTCTA
>JAGKPW010002135.1:7500-12500 GCA_019926035.1 Melaleuca alternifolia
GGGTACCAGAAAAATAAATGGATTCGGGATTTAATCTGTTCGATGATATAAAGACGTTATAATCATAAAAAATATACAGTTGATATTTTTTTAGCACTTAACTTTTTCATGGATTCTATTTTTCAACAAATGATTAGCATAAAAAAAAAGAGAGAAACTTTTACCTTTTTTTAGTAGAATACGATCGAAGGACGTAACATAGTAATAAAGTTTGTATTTATTAACCATGTGTAGACAACAATCTATGTTTCCTCCTTTATTGAAGTTCTATTCGGGACAGCGCTTGCTATGCTGTATCAAAATTTCCATTTTCTATTCCATCTTTGAATGAAAAATTGAAGCACTACAATTTATTGATAATTCTCTATAGGCATCATATATAGATATGATATCCAATTAGATATTTGTATAACATTTATGTTCTGGGGTTTACATATACTTCTATTTGATGTTATAATGGAAATTGGGAAGGATTTTTTTATGGAAAAAAAAGAAATACTGATTAGTTATGTATCAATTTGGATTGTCTTATATCATTAGGATTAAGAAAAGACAAATTTGGATTCAAATCCAAGAATCGTTCATGAATTTGCAGTCACATTTAATAGTTAATGGTTCCAATTTGTCCTAAATTTTGGCTTTTGTGACTGAAAAACCACATTTGGTTTTTCCATTTTTCAATATCAATATAAAAAATAGAGGGAAAATTTTTAGATATTTAAATTTTGAGATACTATACATACAACCGAAGGGATGGATCCAATCCAAAAAACGAAGGATTTTTTTCTTTTTGGGCAAAGGTTCAATTTAAGAAAATGGGATTCAAGATGCAAGTCCAATAAAAAAAGAAGTTTAGGAATCCCCTACCCAACGCAAACAAAGGGAGACTTTTTTCATCTATTTTCTAAGGTATCATACATTTTGGCGGCATGGCCGAGCGGTAAGGCGGGGGACTGCAAATCCTTTTTCCCCAGTTCAAATCCGGGTGTCGCCTAATGAAGAAAAAACTCAAAATCTCTTATTTCGTTTTACTGATATAACTCACTGACTTTTTCCCCAACAGAAGCAAACAAAGTAAAAGGACTCTTGAAACTTGCTTGCTTGGTTCTAAACATGTGGAAGTTGGGCTCTCGAAAGCGAAAGTGCTCTAAATCCTTGCCCCTAGGATTCAAGGACAGATTATAGTGGTGGAAGGGCTCTCATATAAAGATTTCTTGATTCCCTTCCATTACTAATGTAGTGTTTAATTACCGAGTCCTGAATTAGATTGGATAGTCCGATGGAAAATCGAATTCGTGGTTGTGGAAAGGGCTTAAGATACTTTCTATACAGACTTAGGAGAGTCTCTAAGTCCTCGGTATCCAATACCAATTCGAGGGAAAATTGGCTTTATAAAATGGAAATAAAAACAGAAATTCTTTCTTTTCATTCAATAAAACCTAGTCAAGGATGGAATAAGTGGTCCTATGATTGTTTCACAGAGACAACCCTTAGACAGTAAGAATTAGATCAAATGAGAAATAAAAGTATGTGATAGATAACGATCTATCTTGACATTCTATTTTTCATATTTTTATACCTTTTCTAAAGATAAAGACAAGAAAAGATAGAATAGGTCGTATTATTCCTACATCTTAGGAAGATTGCCCTGATACTTCGAAATGGGTCATTGCATATTTTGTTTGTGCTTAACGTTTTCCGATTCTACTAGAAAAAGAATATCCTATAAGAATTTATTATAAGTAGATTTATTAAAGCCTTTGATCAATGGTGTTGGGTCAGAATCTCTTTTTGACTTTACACTAGTGATTCCACTATTATTAGTGAACAATAATGGAATAATTCCTTCATAGAGATAGGGGACATAATTTACATGGATATAGTAAGTCTTGCTTGGGCTGCTTTAATGGTAGTTTTTTCATTTTCTCTTTTGCTCGTAGTGGGGGGAAGAAGTGGACTCTAGAGGTACTACTAATTGAGGTGAGGAATGAAACTGTATCGATTGCTTTATAGATCGTTTTGCAAAGCCTTTTTCTTTTTTATTTGATTTTTATTAAGAGAAAAACGTTCTGGTATTATATTAAGTGGATACGTACCTTCTATGGGAAACAACATATACATAGTGGTTGTCCAAGGAGAGACTACGCATAATAAGATCTTACCTTAGCAAGTCACATCTTGCGCACTTCCTTTACCACTTGTTTTTTTTATTTTCGAAATCTTATTTACGCTATACTTAGGCTTTATTCACTCATTTCATATCAGGGTTCAATAGTTTAAATAAAATAGTGGGTTTTCTTATTCCTTTTCGAAATCCGAAGAAATTTCCAGAGAACTTCTTGGATCATCTATTAACTGCTCAATCAATTACTTCTTCGGAATGCTAAAAGAAAATTAATCAATTTTCATTCTTTAATATACTATATGCCAGAACCTCTTTCGCCCATGGATTTGATTCTTTCGATGGATACAGGGATTCATATTGAAAATAATTATAAATCTAGGATTTCGAAGCGTACTTACTATTAAGAAAATAGCATTTCGATTGTTTTAGATTGATGGAATCAAGACAAATTAAATAGATGAAGCAAAGAAATAGAATTGGGATGCTATGTACATTACATATATCAATACATATATAAAAAAGATACATATTATAGATTAATCTATATTAAGCCTATATTATTTATATTTTTATACAGTACAACTTGTTACATTACAATAAATTACAATTACAATTACAATAAAAATAATAGCTAGTATGGTAGAAAGAAATATATGAATCTTTCTACCATACTATCGGATCTCATAGAATACTATACTGCTAATTCGAGTCCGTTCATTTCATTTAAGAAGCGAGATGAAAATCTTTTTTTTTATTTCTTCAATCATTGAGAAGTCAAATTTGATTCAATTCAAATAAATCACTTTGACTGACTGTTTTTACGTATATTATAAGTAAAAAAGTAGTAGGAACTAGAATGAAGAGTGCAGTAGCAATAAATGCGAGAATATTTACTTCCATAATCTCATTGTTTTTTTTATTTGGCAATAACTCGGGATTTAATCCCATAGAGATGATAAATCTTTTGCCTGTAAATTCAATGGGATGAATTACACCTTGATGATATTAAATCGGATCAATATCATGAATAACAATATCTAAGCTATCAAATCAATTCATCGTCGAGAATTGAATAGTATAACATAGGAAGATCTTTTATCCCTACCGAATCCAAAATTGGATTCCTGATCCAACCCCTTTACTTTTCTTTTTTTATTTGAATTTCTCCTTCTTTTTCATTCTTCATTCTTTTCTTGTTTTTTCTATAACCTACCGCCTTCCTTGTACAATCTCATCTGATGACATATCATTTGATCGCTCTTACGTTTCCAATGGTTACAAACCCAAACAAACAATAGAAGTAAAATAGAAAAGAAGGGCTTAAGTACTCTTTTTTAATGATTTCATTTTCGTGGAAAATAAAAAGAAATAAGTATGATAAAAAGAAACCGAGTCTTAAGGTATAAAAAAATTGAATATTCCATCACACTATTTTAGTGTTTGTTCTTTTTTCGACAGTACCCTTAAAAAAATGATTCATCCTCTCTCTAAGGAGAGGTTGGATCTTTCTTTGATCTTTATTTTATTAATATATATCCTCTTTCTTTGGATTAAAAATGAAATGGGATGCATATATTAAAATAAAAGTTCAAAGTATTCTGTCAAAGAAATTATGTGAAATTTATTTTGTATCGTACATTTATTTGTACATGGGTTCCCGGTAAATATATAGTACTCTATTCTATTACACGGATCGGAAGCAATTGAAAAAGCTAGACCCAGTATGGTATCGATATCTCTTGGAATCCTAAACTAAATAGGATACTACCAATAATCGTAACAATCCACATATGTCTCTATCCCATCAGTCAATACTGATTGATGGAATGGAAATTCGTATATTTCTTTGATGAGAAATGCGAAACAAAAAAAGAAAAATAAAAGAAATCCAATCCCTGTTAGGAATGAAATTCGAGTATTTTATTTGTATCTCTTTTCACATCCAAATGGAGAGATGATTTAATGTAATTTTTGTTGGATTTGATTCCGTCGGGACTGACGGGGCTCGAACCCCTAGCTTCCGCCTTGACAGGGCAGTGCTCTAACCAATTGAACTATAATCCCCAGGAAATAAAGTGTGGAGTATACATACTCTTATGATTGCATTTAAACCATTTCTTTTTCGATTCGAATCGGCGTGGTGCAAAGATTAACAGAAGCTTGAGTGAGATATTGATATCTCCATGCCATGGATGGTCACTTTAGTGAGAGCGACACAGATTACTAGTAATCCTTTTACTATTGCCAAATTGGGTGATAATCAATCTTTAAATGAAAAAAAAAATCTTTTACTTACACTTTCTACTTAAAGATTCTGATATTATCAAATTAGATTCTTAGTAAAAAAATAGGAATTTGTGCGAACAAATAAAATAAATAGAACAGAGCAAATAAAGTGGTAGGGATATATCATAAAATCGTACTTTTCTCTATTCTTTCGTTTCGTAGCCAGATTTTTTTATGAAGAACAAATGGGCTATATCATTTCATGATGGATCAGCGAATTCTTGGGCCGAGCTGGATTTGAACCAGCGTAGACATATTGCCAACGAATTTACAGTCCGTCTCCATTAACCGCTCGGGCATCGACCCAGGAAGAATCAATTCTATGCTTATTGATAATCCATGATCAACTTCCTTTCGTAGTACCCTACCCCCAGGGGAAGTCGAAACCCCACTGCCTCCTTGAAAGAGAGATGTCCTGAACCACTAGATGATGGGGCCATACTTGCCCGACCGCCATCATACTATATTATGCTCATGGTATAGTATGAACAATTTTTTGAAATTGTCAATATAATGGAATGGTCTGACTCGACCCGAAAGATCTTTCTGTCTTTCAAAATGCCATAAAATTTTGAAATTCATCATTTAT
>JAGKPW010002135.1:17500-36435 GCA_019926035.1 Melaleuca alternifolia
AATTCTCTCATCTCTTGAACCTATTCGGTCTAGATCCAAAAATGAAATGACCCCTCCCGCGAATTCTTTCGGGTTGTGAGACACATTCCAATTCAATATAAGTCCTCAAAATGGAACTAAAGAAAACCAAAAAATTATGGGGGGGTCAAACTAACTTTCTTGAATAACAAACTTCTTATATTATGAAAATAATAATTAAATAATAGAAATAAATTCAATTTAAATAATATTTGAATTCTAATAAAAAGAAGAAAATTCAAACTAACAAAACAAAAATAATAACAATTTTCGTTTTTATTTATTCCTATTTTTTATATATTTGAATTTCTTTCCATTTTCTATTCTAAAATATATATTTTCTATATATAGAATATATATTTCTATTTAGTATTTAATTATATTTAAATTGATTATTTAGTATTTTTCTATTTATTACATATTTTAGATATTTTAGGTATATTAGTATAGTTTATATTCTAGTTTATTAATTAATATTTTGATTACTTAATATAAATATAATTAATCAATAGAATTTCGAGAATTTAATAGAATTTTAGAATTCTTTAGAATTTTATTTTCTTTCAAAAATAAAAATAGAAAGAAAATAAAATATTTAATAATAAAGAAATAGAATTCAAATACAAATAGAATAAATAAAAATTTAATAAATAAGAAAATAGATTATTAATAAATAAATTGAAATAAAAAAGAAAATATTCGAAATTTAATAGAATTATTATTATTCGAATATTAATATAATATTAATATAAGTTGTAAATTGAATTGGAATCGACTTGAACAGAGTATCTGACCTGGCTAGGGATAAATATTATCCATACACCTCGTATCAAGGTATCAAGAACGAATAAAAAAATGCGGATATAGTCGAATGGTAAAATTTCTCTTTGCCAAGGAGAAGACGCGGGTTCGATTCCCGCTATCCGCCCAAGTTAAGATAATGTAGTTAATGGTATAAAGGATTCAATATAATTGAATGTGATAGTGTAGTGAATGATTCTATCCCCCCCCCGCCAAAAAAAAGGTAGTAATAATAAAAAGTGGTAATTCATTAAATTACTAGTTAATAGTTAACAGATCCAAATACATTTTTTTTTATCACAAAAATGTTGCGGAGACGGGATTTGACCCGTGACCTCAAGGTTATGAGCCTTGCGAGCTACCAAGCTACTTTACCCCGCGATGAAGATACGATAAGAAGCAGGCCCTAATAAATAAACAAGAAAATGGCTTGAATGGGCCCCTCTCCCATATCTGTATAAATAGAATAGCCTATTTATACAGAATGGTAAAGGGGCCCCTATGACCATAGGAAATGAATAGAAAAATGAAGGAATTTTTGAATCCTTACCAACTTGATCTTGTTGCCCCTAGCAACAAACATGCATGAACCATTTCCCAAAGTATATATCCGGAAAGCCCAAAGTCTCGATAGTTAGCTCTCGGTCTTCCGGTTGAAAAACAACGTCGATGAAGACGTGTAGGCGCACTATTACGTGGTGAGGATTGTAACTTTCCATGAATTTTCCATTTATCACTCAACGACGGAACTTTGCTTATTTCTTTTTTTGAGGATCGACGAATTAAATGATATTTTTGTTCCAGTTTTTGCCTCTTCTTCTCCCTCTGAATCAAACTTTTCCTTGCCATAATGGTTCAGTTCTTATTAGTATCAATGATACAAGTCAGATCCTAGATGTAGAAATATAAGAAGGCATAGCCCCTTCTCTATCAAAAGACATCATAGTTTCACGGATACAACACATAAAGTAAAGAATTAACCAAATTTGCCTACGTAGAGGCAATTAAGAAAGCCGCATACGTGAATATATAACCTACAGAAAAATGGGCTAATCCAACCAATCTTGCTTGTACAATGGAAATAGCCACTGGTTTATCTCTCCATCGAATCAAATTAGCTAAAGGTGTGCGTTCATGAGCCCATGCTAAAGTTTCAATCAATTCCTGCTAATATCCACGCCAGGAAATTAAAAACATAAATCCAGTAGCCCAAACAAGATGTCCAAATAAGAACATCCACGCCCAAACTAATAAACTATTAATACCAAAAGGGTTATATCCATTGATAAGTTGTGAAGAGTTTACCCATAGATAATCTCTTAACCATCCCATCAAATAAGTGGAAGATTCATTAAACTGTGAAACGTTACCCTGCCATAATGCGATGTGTTTCCAATGCCAATAAAAAGTAACCCACCCAATGGTATTTAACATCCAGAAAACTGCCAAATAAAATGCGTCCCAAGCAGAAATATCACAAGTACCGCCTCGTCCCGGACCATCGCAAGGAAAACTATAACCGAAATCCTTTTTATCCGGCATTAACTTTAAACCACGTGCATCTAAAGCACCTTTTACTAAGATCAATGTAGTTGTATGTAAACCTAAAACAATCGCATGATGAACTAAGAAGTCTCCAGGACCAATTGTTAAGAATAGTGAATTACTATTCTCATTAATAGCATTTAACCAGCCGGGCAACCATATGTTTCGACCTGCATTAAATGCTGGGCTATTCGTTGAAGATACAAGTACATCGAACCCATATGAAGTTTTACTGTGAGCAATCCATTGGGCAAATATAGGTTCGATTAAGATTTGTTTCTCCGGAGTACCAAAAGCAAGCATGACATCATTATGAACATAAAGTCCCAAAGTGTGGAACCCCAAAAAGAGGCTGGCCCAACTTAAATGGGATATGATAGCTTCTTTATGGTCTAACATTCTTGCCAATACATTATTCTCATTCTATTCCGGATTGTAATCTCTAATGAAAAATATAGCCCCATGGGCAAAAGCCCCTGTCATGATGAATCCTGTGATGTATTGGTGATGAGTATATAACGCAGCTTGAGTAGTAAAGTCTTGTGCTATGAACGCATAAGCAGGTACAGAGTACATGTGTTGAGCTACCAAGAAAGTAATAACACCTAAAGAGGCTGAGCAAGGCCTAATTGAAAATGAATCGAATTATTGATTATGTCATAAAGACCTTTATGTCCACGCCCCAATCGCCCCCTGGAGGAATATGTGCTTCTAAAAGATCTTTTATACTGTGCCCAATCCCGAAATTAGTTCTATACATATGACCAGCAACGAGAAAAATAAAAGCAATAGCCAAATGATGATGAGCAATATCAGTCAACCATAAACTTTGCGTTTGTGGATGGAATCCCCCTAGTAGGGTTAGAATGGCAGTTCTTGATCCTTGGGAGGTACCAAATAAATGACTACTTGAATCGGGGTTTTGTGCATAAAGATTCCACTGACCTGTAAAAAGTGGTCCTAACCCTTCGGGATGCGGTAATACAACTAAAATTATTCCATCGAACGTATTCCCCCCTGGATCCAGGAATAGCAACATGTACTAAATGCCCTGTCCAAGCCAAAGAACTTACACAGAATAGTCCTGACAAATGATGATTGAGACGAGATTTGGCATTTTCGAACCACGAAACGCTCGGTTTCCATTTCGGTTGTAGGTGTAACCAACCTGCTATTAAGGATACGCCAGAAAGAAATAATAGAAAAGGGCTCCCGTATAAATATCTTCATTAGTACGTAAACCAATTGTATACCACCACTGATAAACACCCGAATAAGCGATATTCACTGGTCCAAGAGCACCCCCCTTGAGTAAAAGCTTCCACGGCCGGTTGACCAAAATGAGAATCCCAAATTGCATGAGCAGTAGGTCTTACATGTAAGGGGTCCTATACCCATGCCTCAAATTTTCCTTGCCAAGCTACATGAAACAGATTTCCGGAAGTCCACAGAAAAATTATTGCTAATTGCCCGAAGTGAGAAACAAAAATATTCTGATAAAGACGTTCCTCAGTAATATCATCATGACTCTCAAAGTCATGCGCGGTCGCAATACCAAACCAAATACGATGAGTAGTGGGGTCCTGAGCTAAGCCTTGGCTAAACCTTGGAAATTTTAATGCCATAATGCCTTTCAAATCCTCCTAGCCATTATCCTACTGCAATAATTCTTGCTAAGAAGAACGCCCCTGTCGTGGAAATTGCACCCAGAAGGTAATGGGTTACTCCTACAGCACGTCCTTGTACAATGCTCAAGGCTCTAGGCTGAGTAGCAGGAGCAACTTTTAATTTATGATGAGCCCAAACGATAGATTCAATAAGTTCTTGCCAATAACCACGCCTGCTGAATAGAAACATTAAACTAAAAGGCCATACAAAACGAGCACCTAGGAAAAAAAGGCCATATGCAGATAATGAAGAACCATAAGACTGAATTACTTGGGATGCCTGTGCCCATAAGAAATCGCGGAGCCAACCATTATTAGTGATGGAACTCTGCGCAAAGTTTCCTCCCGTGATATGAGTTACCACTCCTTGATCACTTATACTTGACATGTCCCCCCTCTTCCAGGTCCATCACAAGGGAAACGAAAACCAAGATTTGCTTTATCCGGTATCAAACGAGAGCTACGAGCAAATAAAACACCTTTCAGGAGTATCAATACCGTTGCATGAATCGTAAATGCATGAATGTGATGTACCAAAAAATCTACGGTTCCTAATGGAATAGGTAATAAAGCAACCTTGCCACCTACTGCCACTAAATCACCACCTCCCCAAGTCAAATTGGTGCTTGCTGTTGCACCAGGGGCCGTTGCACCAGGTGCCAAAGCATGGGTGTTTTGTATCCATTGAGCAAAGACGGGTTGTAATTGTATAGCGATATCAGAAAACATATCTTGGGTTCGACCTAAAGCGCTCATGGTATCGTTATGAATATATAAACCAAAACTGTGAAAGCCTAGAAATATACATACCCAGTTGAGATGTGATATGATTGCATCGCGATGCCTAAGGACACAATCTAATAGATCGTTGTATCGAGTAGTTGGATCATAATCTCTTACCATAAAAATAGCTGCATGCGCGGCAACACCAACTATGAGAAATCCGCCAATCCACATGTGATGTGTGTACAATGACAGTCGTGTACCATAGTCAGTAGCTAGATATGGATAAGGGGGCATGGAATACATATGGTGAGCTACAACAATGGTTAAAGAGCCTAACATAGCTAGGTTAAGAGATAATTGAGCATGCCATGACGTTGTTAGGATCTCGTATAGGCCTTTATGGCCCTGTCCTGTAAATGGACCTTTATGAGCCTCTAAAATATCTTTTATACCATAACCAATGCCCCAGTTAGTCCTATACATGTGACCTGCTATCAAGAAAAGAATTGCAATAGCTAAATGATGATGAGCAATATCAGTCAGCCATAGACCCCCAGTTACTGGATCCAATCCTCCACGAAAAGTAAGAAATTCCGCATATTTTGACCAATTCAAGGTAAAAAATGGGGTTGCTCCCTCGGCAAAACTGGGATAAAGTTGAGCCAAAAGATCCCAATTCAAGATAAATTCATGAGGAAGTGGGACTCTTTAGGATCTACGCCAGCGTTTAGAAATTGGTTAATTGGTAAAGATACATGTACTTGATGCCCCGCCCAAGAAAGAGACCCAAGTCCTAGTAGCCTTGCTAAATGGTGATTCAACATGGATTCTACATCTTGGAACTAGGCCAATTTTGGAGTAGCTTTTTTATAATGGAACCAACCAGCAAAAAGCATTAAGGCTGCAATGATTAATGCACCAATTGCGGTACAATAGAGTTGTAATTCACTAGTTATTCCAGATGCTCGCCAAATCTGAAAAAAAACCAGAGGTTATTTGTATTCCTCGGAAACCCTCGCCCACATCGCCATTTAATATTTCTTGGCCCACTATTGGCCAAACCACATGGGCACTAGGTCCAATGTGAGTAGGGTCACTTAGCCATGCTTCATAATTGGAAAAACGAGCACCATGGAAATACATGCCACTCAGCCAAAGAAAGATAATGGAAAGTTGGCCAAAATGAGCACTAAATACTTTTCGAGAAATCTCCTCCAAATCATTGGTATGGCTATCGAAATCGTGAGCATCAGCATGTAGGTTCTAGATCCAAGTGGTAGTATCAGGGCCCTTAGCTATTGTTCTTGACAAATGACCTGGTTTGGCCCATTCCTCGAAAGAAGTTTTTATGGGATCCCTATCTACCAAAATTTTGACTTCTGGTTCCGGCGAATGAATAACCATTGAGTCCTCCTCTTTCCAGACAACACATACAAAGAAACTCGCCAATAGTCAAGTAATTAGTGAACCTATGGGAGATGTTTCTAATTAGTTTCTTCTTCTTTCTTCTATCTCCCATCTATTTTATTTAGTTATTCACTAGAGCAATTATGATCTGGAAGTCGATCCGGGGCAAGTGTTCGGATCTATTATGGCATAACCATGAGGCGCGCAAGGGACCTTTAAAATCTTCTACAACGTGTATTTTTTAATATCTCAATTCAAAGTTTCTAGATGTCGATACTTTATGTCTTACATTACAGAGAACACGTATATATATTAATTATTATTCTATATTCTATTCCAAATTCCATGAACAGGTATTGGTCATTTCATTACTAAGGAAATATTCCAATATCTATATTTAGTTATTCAGAAGTTCGTTTTAATAGCAGAAAAAAGAAATATATATTCTCTACTTTATCCGCGTATCGTTTATACCCGCGAAATACCAAACGAAATAGAAAATTGAACTTAGAAAGGATATTCTCTACTTAACAGGGGGATTCACTGCAAATACTAGCTTGGCTCATTATTGCCGAGATAATGGTCTACTTCTTCACATCCATCGTGCAATGCATGCAGTTATTGATAGACAGAAAAATCATAGTATACACTTTCGGGTACTAGCTAAAGCATTACGTATGTCTGGTGGAGATCATACTCACTCTGGTACTATAGTAGGTAAACTTGAAGGAGAAAGAGCATTACTTTGGGCTTTGTTGATTTACTACGTGATGATTTTATTGAAAAAGATCGAAGCCGCGGTATTTATTTCACTCAAGATTAGGTCTCTCTACCAGGTGTTCTGCCCGTAGCTTATGGGGGTATTCACGTTTGGCATATGCCTGCTCTGACCGAGATCTTTGGAGATGATTCCGTACTACAATTCGGCGGAGGAACTTTAGGACACCCTTGGGAAATGCACCGGGTGCCGTAGCTAATCGAGTAGCTCTGGAAGCATGCATAGAAGCTCGTAATGAGGGACGTGATCTTGCTCGTGAGGGTAATGAAATTATCCGTGAGGCTAGAAAATGGAGTCCTGAATTAGCTACTGCTTGTGAAGTATGGAAGGAGATCAAAGTTGAATTCGAAGCAATGGATACTTTGTAATCCAATAATTACCGTTCGTTCTCTTAATTGAATTGCAATTAAACTTGGCCCAATCTTTTACTAAAAGGATTGAGTCGAATACAAAGATTCTATTTATTCTATCTATCTCATATATAGATATATTTATCTAGATATACAAGATAAAAAAAAAACATAACTAAATAAACAATTCAATTGCTTCTATTGTTTGTTCTTGTTTGTTGTGTTGTGTTGGATCCACAATTAATCTTATGGATCTTTAGGATTGGTGTATTCTTTTAATCCCTTAGTTTCGGATCATGAATGGAGTCAACTATCACAACCTCTTATACCAATCCTGTATATTGTCCTTTTCGTTCCGTGTTGGAATAGACCAGATTTTACGAAAAAATTTATTGATAAAAGAGAACAAATATTTCTTTTTTTTTCGATACAAATTTGACACAAGATGAAGGAAATCAATATTTCAATTTTGAGTTAAAAAAATATTTAGAATATTCTATAATAAAAAAGAGTTCCATCATATATATAGTTATCGTGAAGTAATACTCCGGGTTCTCACAAAACAAAAGAAAATCTTTTTTTTCAATACTCATTCCTTATTTTATTAGTTAATGACCTAGTGATTGGATCTCTATGCTTATTCCGATAGAAAATGAAATATTCAAATGATTTTTCATCGAATGACTATTCATCTATTGTATTTTCATGTAAATAATGGCAAGAAAGTTCTATGAAAAAATGGTGGTTCAATTCGATGTTGTATATAGGAAAATTAGAATACAGGTGTGGGCTAAGTAAATCAATTGATAGGTTTAGTGATCCTATTGAAAAAACCAGTGTAAGTGAAGATCCAGTTATAAACGATACGGATAAAAAGATTCATAGTTGGAGTGAAAAGTTATAGTTCCAATAATACTAATCATTTAGTGGGCGTCAGGGACGTTCGTAATTTTATCTCTGATGATACTTTTTTAGTTAGAGATAGTAATAGGAATATTTATTCCATATATTTTGATATTACTAATCAAAATTTTTAGATTGATAATGATCCTTCGTTACTGAGTGAACGAGAAAGTTCTTTTTTTCGTTATCGGACTTATGCTTATTTGAAGAATGGGTCTAAGAATAACGATTCTCCCTGTGATCGTTCCATGTATGATACTAAATACACTTGGAATAATCACATTACTAGTTGCATTAACTCGTATCTTGGTTCTCAAATCTGTATTGAGAGTTCCATTTTAAGTAGTAGTGACAATTCCAGTAACAGTTACATTTATAGTTACATTTATGGCGAAAGTAGAAATAGTAATGAAAGGGGGAGCTCCAGCATAAGAACTAGCAGGAATGGTATTGATTTCACTCGAAGAGAAAATTCTACTGTTTTTGATTTGACTAAAAAATATAGGCATTTGTGGGTTCAATGCGAAAAATGTTATGGATTAAATTATAAGAAACTTTTGAAGTCCAAAATGCATATTTGTGACCAATGTGGATATCATTTGAAAATGAGTAGTTCAGATCGAATCGAACTTTCAATTGATCCAGGTACTTGGGATCCTATGGATGAAGACATGTTTTCTCTGGATCCTATTGAATTTCATTCGGAGGAGGAACCTTATAAAGATCATATTGATTTTTATCAAAGAAAGACAGGATTAACCGATACTGTTCAAACAGGCATAGGTCGACTAAACGGTATTCCCATAGCAATTGGAGCTATGGATTTTCAGTTTATGGGGGGTAGTATGGGATCCTTAGTAGGCGAGAAAATCACCCGTTTGATTGAGTACACTACCAATCAATTTTTACCTCTGATTCTAGTGTGTGTTTCCGGAGGAGCACGTATGCAAGAAGGAAGCTTGAGCTTGATGCAAATGGCTAAAATATCTGCCGCTTTATATAATTACCAATCCCATAAAAAGTTATTCTATGTATCAATCCTTATATCTCCTACTACTAGCAGGGTGACGGCTAGTTTTGGGATGTTGGGGGATATCATTATTGCCGAACCTAATGCTTACATTGCATTCACAGGTAAAAGAGTAATTATAAATGTAACTGTTACTGGAATCAATTTTTGCTTGTTTCTATTCCAGATGTCTATATCGGGAACTATTTGTACCACATTCCTAGTCATAGTATGTATATTGTGAAGAAGATTATTTTAGTTTATACCTTTTTTTTTCAAGCCAAATTCGAGCGGTGTCACTAGGTCACTCTTGTGAGATTGAAATGTCATAGAATGTATAAATCGTTTTCTATTCTAATAGAAAAAAATCTAAAATTTCACTGGGTACTAAACATAAGATAAGTAAGTGGAGAATAGAAAACAAAGAATTATTCAACTTCTTCCTTTTCTTAGTCTTTTCTTTGACACAAGAAATGCAGAAAAATTCCTTTCTTGTGTCAAAGAAAAACGGGTTTTGATCCAGTTCGTCAAAGATTACTATCCTTAGTTTATATTTTTTCCAGGTTTATCAATCAGAACCCTTTTTTTTTTATATTTATTATGTACACAAGTATAAAGTAGTGAACAAAAAAAAATAGAGGGAAATTTTTTGATAAAATAGAACTTATTCTAATGAACTTAGAAAAAATTAAACTTTTATGAGATACGAAATAGAGTAGAGTAAGGATCTATTCGAAAAGGATTTGCTTTGCATAATATCTGATCGACAGAAATATATATTGTAATTGTGTCATTCAGGAAAATGAAATCGAGCGATTCCTTCATTCTTCTAACTTTGAAAGATAGATAAGATACTATCAACGAATAAGAGATGTTCTAAATCCATTAATGAATTTTTCAAAAACATTATCATAAAAAAATGAAATGAAGTTTTATTTTTCAAAATCGGGAAAAGTTATTTTTTTTCATTTATACTAATAAAATATTATGAAAGCTTAAGAAGGATCCTTGCCTTCTTAAGCTTTCATGTCTCCAAATCAATTCACCTTATTATTAGATTATTACAGAGATGAACCCAACCCGGAGTATGAACCATAAAAGAAAATACCTATTAAACCGATCACAACAATACCAGTTACCGTAACTATTATCCAAAGAGGAATCCTTCCAGTAGTATCGGCCATTTATCCCGCTTTCCTCCATCATTTCTTTCATCAAGTTGTCATGCTAAAGACATAAACAGCCATAGATAATTATGAGATGTGATCCTTCCGAATGGGTTAAGATAATTCTCATTATTATTTAGTATTCTACTATTCTTTTTTCTTTTCTTAATTGAAGAAATAATTGGAAAATAAAACAGCAAGTACAAAAATGAGTAATAACCCCCAGTAGGGACTGGTACGATTCAATTCAACATTTTGTTCGTTCGGGTTTGATTGTGTCGTAGCTCTATAATTTGTATTAGGTTTATCGTTGGATGAACTGCAGTGCTGATATTGACCCTAAAAAAGAAATGGTAGGTATAGCTAGTTCATGAACAACTAACCATCGCACTGTAAAAATTAGATAGGTTCGATCTATGGTCATTGGGTCCTCCTAAAAAGATCTATTAAATTCATCGAGTTGTTCCAAAGGGTCAAATCGGCCAGTTATTAATGGAATTCCTTGTCGGCTCTCTGTAAAATATTCGTTTGGACGAGGGCTTCCAAACATATCATAAGCTAAACCCGTGCTAACGAATAACCAACCCGCAATGAATAGGGAAGGTATAGTAATACTATGAATAACCCAGTATCGAATACTGGTAATAATATCAGCAAAAGAACGTTCTCCTGTGCTTCCAGACATGCTGAGTTCCACATATTCTTGTACAGTTAAAGGGGGGATTGATTCCATAAAAGATAATATCAGTAAATGGAAATTCATTGAAGTTCCATCCTTGTTAGATCGCCAATATTATACCAAGGGTGTTTTTCGAGTATACCGAATTAGTATAGCTATCCTTATTCTGACAGAGCAACGCAATTTGAATCAGTATGGAAATGAAGTACTAGATAATTTCTTTATTCTTTTCTTGTTGCTTGTCGATGTAGAATCATGCATGTACTATTCAATATCCAATTTCTATAAGATTTCTTTCTCTCCATTTTTTCCACAATTCAATTTGATGCAAAATTGAAAAATCTCCTTTTCAGAGATATAAGCTTAAACTGTAGAAAAGTTTTTTGTTGTTCTCTTTGTTTTTCAATACTATCTACCCCTTTTACTTGTTACTCTACGAATAAACAATTCCTCTTAAAATGAAAAAACAAATAGAACAACAAAAAAATAGAATTGAAATAATCAATATTCGTAATTCACACAATGTTTTCTTGTATTAGATCAAAAGATTCTTTCTGGAACTAGCTGCGAGGGTAGGAATTTATGATATGAAAAGACAATTTATATTTCTAATAAATATGGAAAAAAATGTAGAACCTAGAAAAGAAAGAAAAAATTATAGGAATTACTAGTCTTAGAATCTAGTTGGGCGAAAAGAAAGATTTTATTTTCTTAAGTGATCTATCTGATCAGTCGTGTGATACCTTTTTTATTTTTACTCATTAAATTCAGTAGTAGGTTCATTTACATAATATCTCAAATGACAAGAAAAAAAGGTCTTATTGTTAGAAGGTCACTTTTTATTCTAAAATCGAAAAATAGGTTCGATACGATTAAAAAAAAGATCAAAAGAAAAGAGAAATGATTTTCGAATTTTGTTCTATATGGATATGGATTCAAATTTCTTATTTTTTGAGTATTTTAATATTAGTCTACTCAAGAATTGTCTAATGAATCCCTCGATTCGAAATTAAGGGATAGATAGATATTACAAATGATTAATTGATCTCTTTTTCTACCTCCCTTACGCTATGTTTTTGTTAATCCCGTCTATAATGATTGATGAATTACCAAGTGTCAATTAAACTTATTCTTTCATTTGAATTGGTATTTTTGCTTATCTTCATATCGTGAAACTTAGGGAAGTGCTTTATAAACATATGGATAAAAAGAACACATTTCATTTAGCTCCTTCATCTTCATGCTTACTATAACTAGTTATTTCGGTTTTCTACTAACAGCTTTAACTATAACCTTGGCTCTCTTTATTGGTCTGACCAAGATACGACTTATTTGAAATTAATTGAATGAACACAACGCATAAAAAGAAATCTTTCTATGGTATTCATAGACTCTATAGTTCCTTACCAGGTCAATTTCCAATTAGTGGTCATTGAGATTTATGGGCAATGCAAATTAATATGTAGGGATAGATATTAGCTCCCTTGTTTCCCTTTCAAACAAATTTAAATGATTGAAGTTTTTCTATTTGGAATTGTCTTAGGTCTAATTCCTATTACTTTAGCTGGATTATTTGTAACTGCATATTTACAATACAGACGTGGTGATCAGTTGGACCTTTGATTAAAATAATTAACATCTTTTTTTTTAATTGACCTCCTCTCCTCTTTTCTTTAATCCAAAGGAGGTCAAATTAAGATTGCTGTTGAATTATTTAAGTGTAATTTTCGGACTAACCTAACCAAGACTGGAATCACGCTCTGTAGGATTTGAGCCTACGACATCGGGTTTTGGAGACCCACGTTCTACCAAACTGAACTAAGAGCGCTTTCTTATTTTCTTATCATTATCACACTAGCTAAAACTAAAAAAAAAGAGGATTTTTCCCAATACATCTTGTATGCATAAGACTATCATATAGAATATGAGATAATAAAAAAAGATTATGTATGCCTGATTGAAATCGATTTCAATGAATCCCTCGTTACTGCTCAGACGAGAAGTAATAGGTAGGGATGATAGGATTTGAACCCGTGACATTTTGTACCCAAAACAAACGCGCTACCAAGCTACGCTACATCCCTTTCAATTGGTCTACAGTGTCATTTTAGAGAATCCCTATCTTGTTTTCAAAATCCTGATTTTCTCCATTGATATATCCAAGTTATCTTGTCATTTGTTTTTTTATTCTCATGTAACATATAAAAATAGAAGGCTTATATACACATGAATATGAAACCCATCGTAAAAAATAACTAAAAAAAGGAATATTTTTGGGGAATGCTCAGTCGGCAGGGACGTCTTTTTCGATTTTAAGAAAAGTAAAATCTTATCTACCGAATCATTTTACATTTTAATTGGAATTAGGAATTCCATGTACAAATACAAGCGGTCCTTAACTACTTACATAAATATTATATCGGATCATATATGGATTACCATTAGACATTACAATAAATAAATAAAAAGAGTAAAGAAGGAGAATTTCAAATGCGATATCTAAAAACATATCTTTCCGTGGCACCGGTACTAAGTACTCTATGGTTTGGGGCTTTAGTAGGTCTTTTGATAGAGATCAATCATTTATTTCCGGATGCATTGACATTCCCTTTTTTTTTTCATTCTAGTTATTGACATGGGAAGAGGTGAAGAAGATTAGAGAAAAAATCAAAAGATTTGTGACTAATCCCTCCCCCTCTTTTCTTTTTTTTAGATAAAAATTCGATACAATACAAACAATACAATAAGTAGAAGTGTAATAAAGAAAGGAGGAAAGAGAAATAAAAAAGTAGATTCAACCTCGGCGCAATTCGGGTTTAGTCTCCAATTCCATTTCGAAATAATATTGTGAGAACATAAATGTGTCTAGGGCAAGAAGATCATACAATATCTTTTAATGAAATACTGTACTGTACATTGAATCGAATTCGATTCAAAATAGACCTAAATATTAGTTTGTTTTTTTACTTCTTTTTTTTTTCTTTTTTTTTTTCGCGGAATGTATAAGAGTTGGTTGAATAAAAAATGCAAAGGAGATTCATGGCCAAGGGTAAAGATGTCAGAGTAAGGGTTATTTTAGAATGTACCAACTGTGTTCGAAACGGTATTAATAAGGAATCAAGGGGTCTTTCCAGATATATTACTCAAAAGAATCAACACAATACGCCTAGTCGATTGGAATTGAGAAAATTCTGTCCCTATTGTTACAAACATACGATTCACGGGGAGATAAAGAAATAACTCGAATCAAGTACTTGCGTGTCACTCTTACAAGGAACATGAAAAGGACATATTATATATATATATACCATATTATTCTATATATTCTAGTTAACATAATTTAAATAAGTAAAAAAAAAGCCAAATCCTATATTTTATTTAGAATTCGAAATCTTTTTGGATCAGATTGAAATAGGATTTTTGAGGAACAAGGAATAACCAAACCATGGAAAAATCCAAGCGACTTTTTCTTAAATCCAAGCAATCTTTTCGTAGGCGTTTGCCCCCGATCCAATCGGGGGATCGAATTGATTATAGGAACATGAGTTTAATTAGTCGATTTATTAGTGAACAAGGAAAAATATTATCTAGACGGGTAAATAGATTAACTTTAAAACAACAACGATTAATTACTATTGCCATAAAACAAGCTCGTATTTTATCTTTGTTACCTTTTCTTAATAATGAGAACCAATTTGAAAGAAGCGAGTCGACCGTCGGAACTACTGGTCTTAGAACCATAAATAAATAAATAAAAGTAGACTTACTTTACTCCTCAATTGAATCCAAATTCAAATCCGAACTCAAACACAGATTCATATTTTGTTCGAAAAATTGTAAGAAAAAAATGGTGGAAGAAGAATAAATCTTTTTTTATTGGATATTGGACATATTCGCTCATTTCATTTTGAGCGCCTTTATCATATTATCTTTATCATACTAATTTCTACTCTACATTCCCGGAGTTCATTCTCCAGTGAACTCCATTTAAAATATTCTGACGAATTCCTTACAATTACCTTTTTTATTTTATGATCTCATTAGAAATCATATAAAAACAATTCCTATTTAATATAGCTATTTGTGCAAGTATTTTACGATTAAGAAGCAACTGTCTGTTGTACAGATTGTGTATTAATCTACTATAACTATAGTATACTCTATTCTCGCGAATTACTGCATTTATCCGAGTGATCCACAAACGACAAAAATCTCTCTTTTTCCTATCTCTATCTCTATGAGATGAAACCAAAGATCTTATTTTCTGTTGAATAATTGTTCGAGTAAGTCTTGAACGAGACCGCCGAAAGCTTGATGCAAATAAACAAAATTTTGTTCTACGTCTCCGAGCTCTATATCCTCGTCTAATTCTAGTCATTGAATAAATGAAACTTTCATGAATAACTAATTGATTTCCTTTCTTTAAGTTATTCTTTTCCCTTTTCCTAGTTTATTAATAACAAAACGGATTCTTCCAATGTATAAAATTAAAATTCCAATGGCTTTTGCTACTATAGCCTTCCCGACCACGATTTGTCTTTTTTTCTTGGGATTTCACCTTGAAACGAGTATTGATACTAGGTATCAAAAAACAGAAAAAAGTAATAAATAGAAATGAATAACGAAATAGTGGATTCCATCGTTTCTATGGTTATGTCTTTAACGGTGAGGTCCTCTCTATACACCGGAGTCCCTTACTTCATTTAACCAATGTTATTAACAACTTGTACAGTTCACATTCTTTGGCTCTACCCATGAATTATCTAGTAATAGATCTTTCACAATGAGATCTACATATACAGTAACGGTATTTAATTATGAAGATTGGCTGGGGTAGCTGACCCTCTTAGTCCGTTTTTGCAAGAGTATAGGCATAAGATTTCGGCTTTGAAAATAGGATTTCCCCGCTTAATGGATAACTATTTGTTACCAATGAGGAATTTTTTCTCATCAGAAACCATAATTTTCATATACAATAGAAGAATTGAATAGATTTTTTTTTTTTTAGTTTTCGATATGTAGAGATAGTGAACGGCCTTCTTCCTTCCATTTTATACTATTCACTAGTACTGATCATTGTTACTGGAAAATTTCTTTCCCTTTTTTATACCAATGGTGATTTGAATGAGTCGCACATACACCTTAGTACATGTTCCTCGACGCTGAGGACATCCCCCCAGGGCGGGAGATTTCGTGACATTTCTGATTGGCTGTCTTGTGTTTCTAATAAGTTGTTTAATAGTTGGCATGTTGAATGATATACATAATAAATTGGCTGGTTTAGATCGATTCTAACCGGATGATTATGAATTACTTCTCTATTTAATAGATGAATAGAATATTATTAAACCCGGTAATAAGCAAGAAGAGAAAATCTCAAATCGGCGATTTGCGTAAACTTATTTCTATTTTTTTTATTCAATCACTACAAGATCAACAATTCCATGAGCTTGGGCTTCTGTTACTGACATAAAAACATCCCTTTCCATATCTTCGGATACAACCCATAAGGGTTTGCCCGTTCTTTGTACATAAACTATTGTGATGGTTTCATGTAGTTTCAATAGTTCTTATGCTTCCAGGATAAATTCTCCCGTTTGTGCCTCATAAAAAGAACTCGCAGGTTGATGTATCATTACCCTGATAATATAACAAATGGTTCCTCTATCTCGGTGAGGAGGAGGAGAAGAGATAAAGAATAATAAAAAGATAGAATTGAGCAACCGTAGAGGCATCCTTTGCGCATTGCATACGGCTGTACAGTGGAATTCACTTTACCTTCTATTTCCATTGAAGAAAGAGAAAAAAAAATACAGATATAGGGTTTATCCGATTCAGATCGGTAAATGATCCAATTACCATCCTTCCTTTCGGAGCAATTAAAAAATACTATGATGGCTCCGTTGCTTTTTATATATTTATCTCGTCTGTGATTCAGCAATCCCAAAGTTTCTTTTTTTTTTCATACTCTTTCATAACAATAACATAAATATTGTTAAAAGTTTTCTATTGTGAAAGCAAATAAGTTTGTGACGCTGAAATGGTAGTGGTCACCGGTAAATAAGATAAAATCGAGAATACCCTTTATTTTATACTAATTTCATACTACTCTTTCGATATATAATCCAATGCTTTGAAATACAAATTTCGTATATCGAATTCAAAGTGCCATGCTATTATCACTTAATATTCCTATTTCATATGGCGAAGGCATAGTCTTTTTTTGTTTTGTTCTTAAAAAAACTCATTGGCGCCAAGCGTGAGGGAATGCTAGACGTTTGGTAATCTCTCCGCCGACCAAGATAAAAGATCCCATTGAAGCAGCTAATCCCATGCATATTGTATGCACGTCAGGTTGCACAATTTGCATAGTATCATAAATAGCTACTCCGGGGATTACCCATCCGCCAGGAGAGTTTATAAACAAATACAGATCATTGTTATCATTCTCTATACTGAGATATACCATAAGACCAATAAGTTGATTCGAGATCTCGCTATCAACCTCTTGGCCTAAAAAAAGTAATCTTTCTCGATAAATTCGGTTGATTAGGATAAAATTTGTATCCCCTAAGAGCCGTACATGCACCTTTTGATGCATACGGTTCAACAAAAATTGCGAAAAAAAAAAAGAATCAATGTGTAGATTCCAGCCCTCTTTCTTTTTTTTTCTCATAGCGGGGCCCTTTTCTAATCTAATTTTTGAATTGCTTTATGAAGCGGCTTTTTTTCTTCCACTTTTTAAGAAAAGAAAGATGAGTTTTGGTTTTGTCTCCTTTCCTTCCACAAAAAATCCATTAAACTTATCAAATAAACTTCTCATTGATGTATTGTTTCATCGAGATCTATTCCAAATCACGATGTCATTTTCTTGTTCCTGAATGGGCCTTTTTTCAATTCTTTTAGGTTTATGCTCTACTCCGAGTAAAAAAAAAATTGCCCGATTCTTATTTGCACATATAGGACAAATGACACTAATACTACGTCTTTTTCCTACGACTTACTTCTTTTTCAATTCAATTCATGCCTTCTGCCAATGCCAAATATTCGACGTATTTATCATATTACTCCCTTGATGAAAAGTTTAAGATTACTCTCTTATTATATATAAAAAAAAAAAAAGATTTGATGATCTATAATATAAGTAGTAGTAATCATAAATAGATTACCAATTGGGTTTTTTCTAAACGGAGTCTGAATACTTCATTTTATTGGTCTAACCAATCCAACCATAAATTATTCTCTAGGCTTTTTCTAATTGATAATAGAAATTTGAATACCCTCCAAAACAAAAAAGGATATAATTTCACTTGATTTCACTTCACGCTCCAATTTTTTGATAATTCAAAATCTTTTTTGGGCGAAAGAGAGGATATCTCGATCGGGGGAGAGAACGAGGAAATCCCATATGACCCAATATATCTGACAAGTCGCACTATACGTCAACCCAAGAGGAATCTTCCTCTCCAGGACTTCGAAAGGGTACTTTTGGAACACCAATAGACATAAAATGAAAGAAAAAAAAGAATTAAGTACTATATTTCACTTTGATGTGGAAGCGTAACAATGCGTTTATTTTATTAATAATATTGTCTTTTATCATATTTTATCCATATATTGGGAAAAAAATTCTTACGAATAGGTCTTTTGGATGATTAATAAATATGTATGCATTTGTTCATAGAAAATGGGATCAACCCCCATTGCGTATTGGTACTTATCGGATATAAAATAGATCTGCTTCTCTTTGTTCCTACGAACCGAATTGTTCCATTTTTACTAAAAAAAAATAGAACAAATATTAATCCTTTCTCCGAGATAATCCCCTGAAAGGGGGAGGTCCATAGCATCTTTTTTTCCAATGCAATAAAGTTACATAGTGTCTA